>OW964188.2:15261383-15303883 GCA_943136025.2 Agrotis puta | reverse complement strand
ACCTAACCTAACCTAACCTAACCTAACCTAACCTAACCTAACCTAACCTAACCTAACCTAACCTAACCTAACCTAACCTAACCTAACCTAACCTAACCTAACCTAACCTAACCTAACCTAACCTAACCTAACCTAACCTAACCTAACCTAACCTAACCTAACCTAACCTAACCTAACCTAACCTAACCTAACCTAACCTAACCTAACCTAACCTAACCTAACCTAACCTAACCTAACCTAACCTAACCTAACCTAACCTAACCTAACCTAACCTAACCTAACCTAACCTAACCTAACCTAACCTAACCTAACCTAACCTAACCTAACCTAACCTAACCTAACCTAACCTAACCTAACCTAACCTAACCTAACCTAACCTAACCTAACCTAACCTAACCTAACCTAACCTAACCTAACCTAACCTAACCTAACCTAACCTAACCTAACCTAACCTAACCTAACCTAACCTAACCTAACCTAACCTAACCTAACCTAACCTAACCTAACCTAACCTAACCTAACCTAACCTAACCTAACCTAACCTAACCTAACCTAACCTAACCTAACCTAACCTAACCTAACCTAACCTAACCTAACCTAACCTAACCTAACCTAACCTAACCTAACCTAACCTAACCTAACCTAACCTAACCTAACCTAACCTAACCTAACCTAACCTAACCTAACCTAACCTAACCTAACCTAACCTAACCTAACCTAACCTAACCTAACCTAACCTAACCTAACCTAACCTAACCTAACCTAACCTAACCTAACCTAACCTAACCTAACCTAACCTAACCTAACCTAACCTAACCTAACCTAACCTAACCTAACCTAACCTAACCTAACCTAACCTAACCTAACCTAACCTAACCTAACCTAACCTAACCTAACCTAACCTAACCTAACCTAACCTAACCTAACCTAACCTAACCTAACCTAACCTAACCTAACCTAACCTAACCTAACCTAACCTAACCTAACCTAACCTAACCTAACCTAACCTAACCTAACCTAACCTAACCTAACCTAACCTAACCTAACCTAACCTAACCTAACCTAACCTAACCTAACCTAACCTAACCTAACCTAACCTAACCTAACCTAACCTAACCTAACCTAACCTAACCTAACCTAACCTAACCTAACCTAACCTAACCTAACCTAACCTAACCTAACCTAACCTAACCTAACCTAACCTAACCTAACCTAACCTAACCTAACCTAACCTAACCTAACCTAACCTAACCTAACCTAACCTAACCTAACCTAACCTAACCTAACCTAACCTAACCTAACCTAACCTAACCTAACCTAACCTAACCTAACCTAACCTAACCTAACCTAACCTAACCTAACCTAACCTAACCTAACCTAACCTAACCTAACCTAACCTAACCTAACCTAACCTAACCTAACCTAACCTAACCTAACCTAACCTAACCTAACCTAACCTAACCTAACCTAACCTAACCTAACCTAACCTAACCTAACCTAACCTAACCTAACCTAACCTAACCTAACCTAACCTAACCTAACCTAACCTAACCTAACCTAACCTAACCTAACCTAACCTAACCTAACCTAACCTAACCTAACCTAACCTAACCTAACCTAACCTAACCTAACCTAACCTAACCTAACCTAACCTAACCTAACCTAACCTAACCTAACCTAACCTAACCTAACCTAACCTAACCTAACCTAACCTAACCTAACCTAACCTAACCTAACCTAACCTAACCTAACCTAACCTAACCTAACCTAACCTAACCTAACCTAACCTAACCTAACCTAACCTAACCTAACCTAACCTAACCTAACCTAACCTAACCTAACCTAACCTAACCTAACCTAACCTAACCTAACCTAACCTAACCTAACCTAACCTAACCTAACCTAACCTAACCTAACCTAACCTAACCTAACCTAACCTAACCTAACCTAACCTAACCTAACCTAACCTAACCTAACCTAACCTAACCTAACCTAACCTAACCTAACCTAACCTAACCTAACCTAACCTAACCTAACCTAACCTAACCTAACCTAACCTAACCTAACCTAACCTAACCTAACCTAACCTAACCTAACCTAACCTAACCTAACCTAACCTAACCTAACCTAACCTAACCTAACCTAACCTAACCTAACCTAACCTAACCTAACCTAACCTAACCTAACCTAACCTAACCTAACCTAACCTAACCTAACCTAACCTAACCTAACCTAACCTAACCTAACCTAACCTAACCTAACCTAACCTAACCTAACCTAACCTAACCTAACCTAACCTAACCTAACCTAACCTAACCTAACCTAACCTAACCTAACCTAACCTAACCTAACCTAACCTAACCTAACCTAACCTAACCTAACCTAACCTAACCTAACCTAACCTAACCTAACCTAACCTAACCTAACCTAACCTAACCTAACCTAACCTAACCTAACCTAACCTAACCTAACCTAACCTAACCTAACCTAACCTAACCTAACCTAACCTA
Organism: Agrotis puta; assembly: GCA_943136025.2. Taxonomy (NCBI): domain Eukaryota; kingdom Metazoa; phylum Arthropoda; class Insecta; order Lepidoptera; family Noctuidae; genus Agrotis; species Agrotis puta. The sequence continues at coordinate 15,301,373 of OW964188.2, read as the reverse complement.
ACCTAACCTAACCTAACCTAACCTAACCTAACCTAACCTAACCTAACCTAACCTAACCTAACCTAACCTAACCTAACCTAACCTAACCTAACCTAACCTAACCTAACCTAACCTAACCTAACCTAACCTAACCTAACCTAACCTAACCTAACCTAACCTAACCTAACCTAACCTAACCTAACCTAACCTAACCTAACCTAACCTAACCTAACCTAACCTAACCTAACCTAACCTAACCTAACCTAACCTAACCTAACCTAACCTAACCTAACCTAACCTAACCTAACCTAACCTAACCTAACCTAACCTAACCTAACCTAACCTAACCTAACCTAACCTAACCTAACCTAACCTAACCTAACCTAACCTAACCTAACCTAACCTAACCTAACCGCGGCGGCCGCATGGGCGCCGGCGGCCCGAAAGATCGGAGTGCAGAAGAGCCTAAACACGGTCCAACGAGGATTCGCTCAAAAACTCTGCAAATCCTACCGCACCGTTTCGCTGAACGCGTCTCTGGTGCTGGCGGGGATACTCCCACTCGACCTCCGAATCCAAGAAGCAGCTGCTCTATATGAGGCAAAGAGAGGGGTGCCTCGCCCGGCGCTTGCGGACAGGGAGGTGGAGCGAGTGGTGGGATTTGCAGAGACTCCGCACCCGGCAAAGCATGTGGCCATGGGGTTTGTGTGCCTGGACGACCGGGCGCTTGTGGAGTCCCACAACCGCCAAGCAGTCAGATTTTTCACCGACGGCAGCAAAATTGAGGGCAAAGTCGGGGCAGCATTGTCACTCTGGGACGGTGCTGCCGAGATCAAATCCGTCAAACTTTGCCTGCCGTCCTACTGCACGGTCTACCAGGCGGAACTCCTGGCCATATGCGTGGCTACGCGGGAGATCCTCAGGCGCGGGGAGGGAACCTTCGGTATTTACAGTGACTCGAAGGCCGCTCTGGAGACGGTCACAAACCAGGGTTCCCTCCATGCGCTGGCTGTGGAGGCGAGAGCAAACGTGGGCGCGGCTCTGGCCCAGAACAAAGATGTGCTCTTGTACTGGGTCAAAGCACATGCTGGACTCGATGGCAACGAGCGCGCAGACCACCTAGCAAAGGAAGCGGCACTCCGGTCAAAAAGGAAGCCGGATTACGACCGCTGCCCGGTTTCTTTCGTCAAGCGACAGATCCGTATGCAGTCGCTCGACGAGTGGAACCGGAGATACAAGGCTGGAGAGACGGCCTCCACGACGAAGATCTTCTTCCCAGATGCGATCGACGCCTATAAAACAGTGCGCAAAATAAGACCAGCCGGCATAGTCACACAAGTCCTAACGGGGCACGGCGGGTTCTCCGAATACCTGCACCGCTTCAGGTGTAAGGGTGACCCGTCGTGCTCCTGTGAGCCAAACAAGGAGGAGTCGATCGCACACATTCTCACAGAATGCCCAGTCTACCTGACAGAACGCTACGATGCGGAACAAAAACTTGATTCCGAAATAAACACGACCAGCATTAGTAGACTGATGGCTACAAAGAAATCAAGGGAGATCTTCCTAGAATACTGCGTATTGGTGGCCACAAAAGTCATCCGGAAAAACAGAGAGACCTGAAAACGGTGCTTTGCTCTATATAGATATTTATTAGCAATAAAAAGTTGTATATATATCCCAAAGCACGATAACGAGTAAAATGTTCAAAATTATAAGTTAAAAATAAGATTCGGAACTAAACAGAAAATAGCCAAAATTTTTAGTAAAATATTCGGAAATAAATCATTTATATGGCAAATAAAGTTAAAATAATAGCAGAAAAAGGTCTCTGGCCACGCCAGGGGAACACGAGCAGAGCAGGAGGGGGTTTTAGCGGGTTCGAGTCCTGCACTACCTCGACTGTCTCGCTATCTCCGCGAGATAGTCGAGGTGTCCGTGGGGATTTCCCCCTCCTGCTTTTATAAAAAAAAAAAAAAAAAAAAAAAAAAAAAAAAACCTAACCTAACCTAACCTAACCTAACCTAACCTAACCTAACCTAACCTAACCTAACCTAACCTAACCTAACCTAACCTAACCTAACCTAACCTAACCTAACCTAACCTAACCTAACCTAACCTAACCTAACCTAACCTAACCTAACCTAACCTAACCTAACCTAACCTAACCTAACCTAACCTAACCTAACCTAACCTAACCTAACCTAACCTAACCTAACCTAACCTAACCTAACCTAACCTAACCTAACCTAACCTAACCTAACCTAACCTAACCTAACCTAACCTAACCTAACCTAACCTAACCTAACCTAACCTAACCTAACCTAACCTAACCTAACCTAACCTAACCTAACCTAACCTAACCTAACCTAACCTAACCTAACCTAACCGGGACTTCTACAGCGACCGCAGACCCGAGCGCCACGAATTTGAGTCGCTCCGCGCTTGAAAAATCCAATATTTGGTAAAAGTGTTACCGATCGCCATAAATTGTATACCAAACGACGCGTCTCGTTGAGGCGGTTCCAACGATACCCCACACTAGGGGTGAAAAAGTGAAATAGCAGTGAAAAAGTGATAAAAACCCAAATATTGAGGTTAAGTGAAGTGAAAAGTGCGTTTTTCTCGGGATTTGTCGCGGTGACCTACATTTTTTGGACTCTGGAAAATTTTTATTTCCATTGAGGCAGCAGCTGACGAAGTTTCAAAATTTTTGGTTGAGAAACCAGGAAGTCCCCATACAAACCTCCTGAACCACGTGTCCACGAGGTCAGGTTCTACGACTCCCTCAACCATCAGACCGCACACATCGGAACGGGGACATCGCGGCCAACTCATCAAGACCTCCAGAACGACCAGGAGACGTCGGGAAGCCGAGCTATAAGGTCCTGAAATTTTATAATTCTAGTCATAGTTTTAAGGATAAATAACTCGAAATCCAGATCGATGACATAGTAATTAAAAATTAAGTTTAGACTCCCCATAGTTTCGGGTATAAAGTAATAAGTTTTAAAAAATTTTTACATTCGCGCTCCTGGTTTTATTCAGTTTTTGGGACCAGCGTGGCGATTGCTGCGCGCGCACAAAACTGAATAAAATCGATTTTCATTTACATTTTATTATAAATCGAACTGGATTCTGGGTTAAGTAAAGACAAAAGCCGGGGCTATCCCGTGACAATCTTAATTTAATTTTATTTTGAATATCTAGCTCAATTTAGAAAGACAAATACAATTTTGCACCTCAAAAATTAGTTGAAATTTTTTCCAATCTTTATAATTATATGTAAATATAATTTTAAAATTATTCTAGTGATTTCACGGGAAAGCCCCGGTTGCCCCCTATAGAAATATATATAAGACCTAAGGGAAAGCGACTTGGTTTCCGAGCGCAGCCCTAACGAAATCGGATGATCACATCGTGTAAACCGCACGAATAAATTTGTAACAAAACCTAGAACATTGCTTCTGAAGAGGGAAAAAATCAACCCCCGAATTCGGGGTCGCGAGTGGTCTCTAAAAATTCCTGTGACCATACGGAATAAAAGTTTCTTCCCGAGGATATTTTTTCGGGAAGAACTTTCTGACTTACAAGGCCATATTCAGGTAACATCAGTTACCCCTGAAAATCAAAAAATCACCACCGGTTCATTTTTTCCCTCATCACCAATTAGTCAGCGGCAATAGACAGGGAGTTTCATCCTCGACCTCAAACATTTTTCTAAAAAATTATAAAATTTTGTCTTTAAATTTTAAGTTAATTGTTTATGCGAAAAGGGTCCAGGCGCCCATTACCAAATAAGTTTGTACACCCTATAACTTGAAAAGGGAGCGAGATAGCGCAAAAATAACGTCGGTTTGGTTCTCTCCTGGAGAAGCGATCATAGGGTAGACCTACCTATACCCACCCCCAAAAACTACCCCCGGTGAGATTTTTTCAGATTTTTCGGAGAATTTTGGGGTTGCCAACCCCTTTTGCAATATTTAGGGTGGCCGTCGGTTAAGTTGGGTCGTGCCCTACATAACACGATTTTTTCCGGGACCAACAGCTCACCCGGAACATCAAAACAAACCAACTGAAAGTTGGCCAACTGCAACCCCTAGTACTCCGAAATTTCCTGGGAGGAAACCGGCTACGCCCCCTTCTTCCGATAGGGCGCGCCGTCTAGGGTAGTCTTCTCTGTTTTAATTAAAATTTACTCGGACAAAAAAGGACTGACGGGACAGACAGGACACTAAAACAAAGCTGGTCGGGAATAATCCCCCAGCGGCAAAACGGTTGTCAAAAATTTTTTCATCCATTTTAGAAAACCCCTCGTATCTCGGAAACGGTGCGTCCTAGAGGAAAAAGGACAAAATTTTGTCCCCCCCCTCCCTGACCCACCCCCCTCGCTGCGCACAAACCCGACCCTTCCCTTCCCACCCCCAAAGTTTCACCCCCCTACGACCCACCCCTAAATTCTTTTTAATTCTAATACCTAAAATAACACCATAAATATCCATTTGGCCTACATAGTTTATTGGGCAAACCTTCTCTAATTTCGATTCCCTACCCATCCCCACTTAAAAAACCCACCCCTAAATTAAACACTGCCCCCCCCACCTCCTGTGTGAAACGACTATCCATATATCGCGTCCATACGTTCGATCAGAATAACAACTTTTGATCTGATAGTCACTTGCAACAGGTTCCCATTGATCCCCCGAACTCCTTTTCCCCCACCCCTACCCTCAAAGGGCGCGAACGCTATCTCCGTATCTACTGGGCCAATTTCGACGGGAAAAAAAGGTCATTGATTAAGATTTTATTTATAGTACATTTATTGATTATTATTGACAATTACGAGTAATATTTTGTTTTTAATTTATTTTATTAAATTTGTATAGGACATCCTGAGCTTCTATTGAAGCCGGGAAATTAGATTAAGAGTCGTATAAATATTGACACCCCGAACCTCTTTTGAGGACAGTCCTAGTTTAAGTACCCAATTTAAATTTAATTTAAATTGAAGATTATTTTATTTACATTTTATTATTTGTATAGGACATCCTGAGCTTCTATTGAAGCCAGGAAATTAGACTAAGACTTGTAAAATATTGACCCTGTACCTCTTTTGAGGATAGGCCTAGTTTTAAGAACCTAATTTAAATTTTTATTTGAATTTAAGATTATTATTTTAATTTATTTTATTTATATTGAAACCCTGTGCCTCTATTGAGGACAGGCTTAGTTTCTGGAATCAAATTCAGTTGTGTAAAAAAAAAAAAAAAAAAAAAAAAAAAAAAAAAAAAAAAAAAAAAAAAAAAAAAAAAAAAAAAAAAAAAAAAAAAAACAGACGCATTAATTTGTTTTTATTGAATTTATACATTTTAGATTTTAACTGTAATTATTGTTTTATTGAAGCTGTGTTCCCCCCTTTACAGGGACATAGTATTGACTTATAATATTATTGTTGCTAATATATTCAATTAAGACTATTGCATACTGTATTGTGATTAAATTTTCTATACTCCGTGTCCCCTCTATACAGGGACTCGGAAAGTACCAGTGTCCCATGATCCTCTCCTTCTCGACAGCAACCAGACGTGTACGACCCTCCCTCTACAAGGGTCCGTCAGTTACTGCCCAAATGGATACCCCCGACCCACATGACGCTATCTACGAGCACCGGTCGACGGGGGAGTCCATGGGGGAGAAGTTGCTGACCCCGCTGGCTCGAGAGGAAGTGAAAAGAAAAATTTCATTCGAGGACGCCACCCCTCGCGAGGTCATCGAGGTGTTTACCACACCAAAGGGGCGCCCGCCTCCTGTGGCCGCTACCGGACCGCTCGAAAGGACTGGGGCCGAGCGTCGCAGTCGTCTTGAGGAGGCGAGAGATTGCCTACAGAAGGCTAAGCACAACTTGGGCAACTCTCGCAACCTCAAGACCAACATCAAGAACGCGGTGCTTGAGGCCCTAGAAAGGCTTTTTGAGCTGGTCGAGGATGCGGAGCTCGAGCGGGCCCCTGGCGCGGCTGCGACCGTGCCAGAGCCGACGACCGCCGCGTCCACCGCTGTCCATAGTTCCCCACCCGTCTCCACCGAGATTCTTGCTGGCCAGGCTGAGCTCCTCAACACCCTCAAGGAGCATATCTCGGAGTTGAAAGACCACTCTAAGAAGATGGATGAACTCCGAGACAGTCTGGCCGGCAAAGTAAGCGTGGAGGGTGGCACCTACGCGAGTGTAGTAACCTCGAACAAAAGCCACACCGGAGCGAAAGCTCTGGAGCTGACGACACTGCACTCGGTGGTGGTTTCCTCCACGCAGGAAGTGGACACGGGTGACGAGATCCTGGAAAAGGTCAGGAGAGCGGTGGATGCGAAGGATGGCTGGGTTCGGGTAGAACGCGTCAGGAAGGCCAAGGACCGTAGGATCATCGTGGGGTGTGCAACAGAAGAAGAGAGGAGTAAAGTCAGGGAGCGACTGCAGGCGGCCGGAGGAAACCTCGTCGTCGAGAACGTGAAAAATCGCGACCCGCTTCTGATTCTGAGGGATGTCCTTTCAGTACATAGTGACGAGGAAGTTCTTGCAGCCCTCAAGAATCAGAACCGGGAGATCTTCCACGGACTCGACGACGCGGAGCTTAGAATTTCAGTCAAGTACAGAAAGAAAGCACGCAACCCGCACGTTAACGGCATTGTGTTAAGTGTATCCCCCACGATATGGAGGAGGGCACTCGAAGGAGGTAAACTCCGAATTGACCTCCAGAGAGTGCGCGTCGAAGACCAGACGCCTTTGGTGCAGTGCACCCGCTGCTTGGCATTCGGCCATGGCAAGCGCTTCTGCACAGAGCCGGCCGACCTCTGCAGCCACTGCGGTGGTCCACACCTTAGGTTGGACTGCCCAGTCAAGCAGAGTGGCGAAGCAGCGGTATGCGTGAATTGCACCAGAGCCAAGATGGGGGAGCACCGGCACAATGCCTTTAGCGGCGATTGCCCAATCCGCGGGAAGTGGGATGCGTTCGCGAGGGAAGCAATTGCTTATTGCTAAAGTCGCGGGCGCACTCACTTCCCACGTCAAAGCGAAACCGGGATCGACACAACGAGAGAGCAAACGCATTGAGCGAACCACAGAGGTTGGCTCAATGAGAGGCAGAAACTGGAGTCACTCTCTTAAGAAAGTGACTGGAGTTGTGCTGGACCATGAGTCAACTTCTGTGGAATCGCCAAATTGTGTCGAGCCCGGACCAAGATACCGTAGACCCTGTCCTCGTGATATTCAACCGTATAATGAGTATATGGCTCATATATCACACAAGCGGCAAGACAGGCAATACCGTAGTGTTTTGTATGCGATTTATAATGGGTAAAACCTGAAGCGTGCGGTCCAAAAGTTGCAAAACAAAGAAATTAGTAAGAAATTAAATTTAGAAACCAAGGAATAACAAATAGAGTAAAGTTAATAGTAAAGTCCAGATAATTTAGCCAAAAATTCATACATAAAATTCATCAATTTATTTAACATTCAGAAAAATTTAAGTGTCAAGTAAAATATGTGTCATGTCAGTTGAGAAATTAATAGCAAAAGACGGAAATTCAAAGTGGCCCCATCGGCCGCCTGCAGCCGTAACAATAAAAACCAGAAAGTAAGGTCTCTGACTTCGTTAGAGGTACACTGGCGGGGCAGGAGTGGTTTTTAGCGGGTTCAAGTCCCGCACTACCTCGACTGTCTCACAATTTCCGTGAGATAGTCGAGGTGTCCGAAGGGATTTCCCACTCCTGCCTACTAAAAAAAAAAAAAAAAAAAAAAAAAAAAAAAAAAAAAAAAAAAAAAAAAAAAAAAAAAAACCTAACCTAACCTAACCTAACCTAACCTAACCTAACCTAACCTAACCTAACCTAACCTAACCTAACCTAACCTAACCTAACCTAACCGTTGCACTCGGTCTGCCGAGCAGTACGCCACGAAAAACCACGCGCTCCGCACTTAAAAATCCGAAAAAATTGGTTTTTGTGCAGTTAGCGAAACGAAATTAGTGTCGTTCGACGCGGAAAATCGAGCCCGACAAAGTGCCACCCTGAGAAAGTGTCAGTGATCAGTGCCTTCGCAACTATCCCTGAAAAACTAGTTTTGTTGAGGTTAAGTGTAAAGTGCTTAAGTTTAAAACGCTTACGCTGCGAAAACCAGATCGGTGACCCCCAAATTTTATTTTGGGTAATTGTGAACATCTTGGTCCCCTACCATCGGGACCACACCAGGACATCCGGACGCATCGATCCTTCGAGTTATTCAGGGAAAACTGAAAACCACGTGCGCTGAAAAAGCTGAAGGAGAGGAGCTACAGGCACGCAAGTCAGCACCATCATAGACACTGAAAAGACAAGGCGAGTGCAACCTTTTTTAGAATTTTATGTCTACCCACATAAATTATATTGCGTATTAAAAATCGCAAAATTGACCCCGTTTTTCTCCGGAACCAAGAAGAAACTCGACATTTTGAAACTGCAGCCCGTTGCGCGCTCATTAGAGGACCCTAAGTTACGAATTCTAGATTTTTAAGAACAGCCATTTTGACACCAAAGCTGAAAAACTGTAAAAAACCTTATTTTAGATTTTTTCATATCAGGATAGTGCCTAAAAAATTTGAAAACAATTTTATCCGGAAGAAGCGTATTTTTAAATAATTATCATATTTTTTTCAAAATTTTAGATTAAGGGGTCTTAAAGATATCCAATTTTTTATGTTTTTTGCTTTTAAATTGAAAATAATAGGAAAAATACACTTTTTTGAAGGAGATATACTTTTAGAATATATATTGTGACTTGTATAAGCCGAAACTCGGCCTAGGTAACCCCAGAATCACCGATTTTGATAAAAGTCGGCCATTTTGTTGGAACGGGATACTCGTTTGTTTCAGCAATAACTCCGGAACCGTTGGGCCTACGGAGCCACGGTTTTCGATATAATAAGAGGCATTGCCTCGGGTTTGCAAATACCAACTTTTCGGGATTTTTCAGGCTGAAACTTTTTTCAGGCCTGAAACACAATTTGAATAATACGTGGGGTGGAGCCGACCTGTACACCGAAAACCCGGTCCCGATACGACCGCAAACCGCGGAGATATCGTGGGTTCAATACGTGTTTTGACAGCTCGGCGGCCATCTTGCCAAAATTAAACCTGCTCTGTCTCCTGAACCCGTCGAGATTTTGAAAATCTGACTTCAGATCCGCGCTCACGGGCTTAACATCTTCCCTTACATTCCGGTTTCAGGAGTTTCAGAGCAAAAAATTTTCAAACTCCTGAAAATAGTTTCGGCCGACGGTCCGGATCAGGCTGAAGCAGACGAGCCCAAATTCGGGCTTTCTACGGCAGATACAACCGGAGTTATCTTAGGTCCAACAGTGACACTGACAGCTACGGCGGCCATCTTGGAAACACTCAAACGCCTATAGCTCCGGAACGGTTTGTCGTGGAGAGTCGGGGTTTCCTGTATTGATCGGGGCCTGACACCGGCTCCCCACTGCGATCAATTTCAGGCATTTTCGGCTGAAAGAATTTTCAGGGTGCTGAAAATTATTTCAGCTGTTAGAACTCCTCGAGCACTTTACTTTGAACCCAAACTCGACACCATTCGGCCTGGGGGTTGGGGAGATATAGTCGAGTATCCATTTTGCGGTGACTATCCCGTTGACTATCCCAAATATTCAATCTCCTGTATCTCCAAAACCCCTTGGGCTACGGGGGTCGTGTTTGGTGTCATTTTGAAGGGCTCGGAGAGGCCTATCAGTTGGGACCCTCAAACCGGCTCTACATAGAGCAGCATTTTTTGACCACACAAATCCGCCATCGTCGGTCCAGGGCACTGTTTATGCACCAAGTATAGACATAGAGACAATCTACGTCCCGATAGAGCACGGCTCTACATGTAATTTATTGCTTTTTTTTTTTTTTTCCTTTTAATTTTAATCCCTTAGTTTTAAGACATATTACGGAGGCTTTATTGAGCCAAACTAGCGACTATTCTTTTTGCGACCGTTGACCGGAATTCTCAGTAATTCATATTTTATCCTTTCTCCTTTTCATCGTTTATTATTATATATTTTCATCTTATTTTCTTCTATTTTGTTTGTACGCATTATTAACCTGACTGCACACAATTTTACACTGTGTGTAGACCATAAGTTGACAGCCCTTTACACTGTTGCTTATTTTATTTTATCTTGACGCCTTCCTCCGACAATGATGCCAAGAACACCGGCCAAACTTACCGAGGAACCGGAAAAGAAATCCCCGCCGAGGACACAGACTCTTCCGTCGCAAAGATCCCCACCCAGGACGCAGACTCTACCGTCTCAAAAATCTCCACCTAGGACGCAGACACTATCGTCCAATGTTAGACGTAGTGTGGAAAAGCTGGAGGCGGCGGGATCTGAGCAACAAAACTCGACTCCGTCCACCAGCAAGATAGACACTCAGATCCTGCCGAGACAGGTTCTATCAAGCCGCCTAGCTGAAGGCAAGGCGAACCTGATCAAAGCCAGAACCAACGTAGGCAACTCCAGGAACATAAGGTCTGACATCAAAGCAAACGTGCTGGAGGCGGTAGAGAAACTGTTCCAAATAATTAAGGAAGCAGACGCCGAAATTAAACGGCTCAAACGCAAAACCGGCGAAACAACAACAACAGAGGCTACTCCGATTTCCCCGGACAAGACCGCCTCGAACGAGGAAACGGAAGGGAACCAACAGATCCTGGAATATTTGAAAGAACAAAGCCGGCTTCTCGCCGAAAACGGCAGAAAGATGGACGAGCTCAAGAATAACTTGGAGCAACACCATCAACAAATAATGAGCACTAAGTCCTACGCAGACATAACAGCAGCCCGACCCACTCCACACCCACCCCAACACAGCGCACTACACTCTGTCGTTGTTAAGTCCCAGGACGAGAACGACACAGGGGATCAGGTATTAACAAAGGTGCGTGAAGCAGTAAACGCCAAGGAAGGCTGGGTAAGAGTCGAGAGGACTCGCAAAGGAAAAGACCGAAAGGTCATCATGAGCTGTAACAATGAAGAAGACAGACAAAAAATCAAACAGAGGCTAGAGAAGTCAGGAAAAAACCTGGTGGTTGAGGAAGTCCAAAACAGAGACCCCCTCCTGAGGCTCGCAGACATCCTCACAGTCAACACTGACGAGGAGGTTCTTAAGGCCTTCAGGAAACAAAATCAGTCGATATTCCGAGACCTCAAGGAAAGCGAAGACAGGATACAGATAAAATATAAGAGGAGGGCTCGGAACCCGCACACCAACCACGTTATCCTCAGTGTGTCCCCAGCCATCTGGAGAAGAGCGATCGACGCTGGAACAATCTACGTCGACCTCCAGCGCGTCCGGGTCTTTGATCAATCGCCGCTGGTCCAGTGCTCGAGATGCCTGGGATATGGCCACACAAAGAGATACTGCGCTGCCCCGGCGGATCTCTGCAGCCACTGTGGAGGCCCGCATCTCAGGGCGCAATGCCCAGATTGGCTCGCGGGAAGCGAGCCCTCATGTAGGAACTGTACGGCGGCAAACCTTGACCATAATGGACACAACGCCTTCAGCCAGGACTGCCCAATACGCAAGAAACGCGACGCAATAGCGCGCATGTCCGTAGCGTATTGCTGAGGGCACCCAGGAGAGTCAACGCCGTTACCAGGTGCTCCAAAGCAACCTCCAAAGGAGGAAGCTGGCTACGGAAGAACTAATGGTCGAGTCTACTCGCAGAAAAGTCACGATAGCACTGATCCAGGAACCATACGTGGGCGGGACGGGTAGTATGAAGTCATACCGTGGAGTGAGAATCTTCCAAAATACCGGAACAGGTACTGTCAAGGCAGCAATTGCCATATTCGACCCAGACATAGACGTCACCCAACACCCCGAGCTCACCACAAACAACATCGTAGTGGTGAGCATAAGTACTAGGAACTGGAAACTCACATTGGCTTCATACTACTTTGAACCGGACAGGCCCATAGAGCCGTACCTGGATCACGTCACTAAGATAGCCAAAGCCACAACCCGGAGGCTAATTATCGGAGGCGACTCGAACGCAAAGAGCACCTGGTGGGGGAGCCCGGTTGTTGATAATAGAGGGGAGAACATGGCATGTACGCTCCACGAGCTCGGGTTGCACTTGCTTAACGAGGGAGACGTCCCAACTTTCGACACGATTCGTGGCGGAAAGCGTTACACTAGCTTCGTTGACGTGACGGCCTGCACTCTTGATATGCTGGACCTAGTGGAAGACTGGAAAGTCGCAGAGAACCTCACATGTGCTGATCACAACGCCATCAGCTTCAGCATCAGGCTGAAAAAATCCACAGGGGTAAGTGTCAAAAGAACAACTAGAGTCTATAACACCAAGAAAGCCGACTGGAAAACATTCCAAGAAAAATTTAATGAAATAAAAATAGAGTATAATTTAGAGCCCGAAAAAATTTCAAATATTAATCTCGTAGAACAATTAGAAAATTTTATAAACAAATTCCAAATGGCCATCACAGAATCCAGTAACCTAGCTATCCCAACTAAAAAGAACACCGAGACACTTACCCTTCCTTGGTGGACCGAGGAACTCGCACAGATGAAGCGACTAGTTACCACTAGGAAACGCAGGATCAGGAATGCCGCACCAATACGTAAGCAGAGTGTGATAAACGCTTACATTCAAGCTAGAGACGAGTACGAATCAAAGGCCAAGGAAGCCCAAATCGAAAGTTGGAAGGAATTCTGCCAGAAACAAAACAAAGAAAATGTTTGGGAGGGTATCTATCGCGTTATAGGTAGGACAGCCAAGAGAGTGGAAGACATACCACTGGAGGAGAACGGCATCGTACTGGACGCCAAAGGCTCGGTGGAGCTGTTGGCTAAGACATTCTACCCTGAAGACCTGAGGGAGAATGATAACCGGACGCACCAGGAGATAAGGAACCGAGCAAATGAAGTGAACCTCCAGTCATCAGAGGTACAGAATGATCCCCCGTTCACAATAACGGAACTGCTCACCGCACTGGACTCCCTAAATCCTAAGAAAGCTCCCGGCGCTGACGGCTTCACCGCTGACATCTGCAATTACGCGATAAGAACTGACCCACAACTTTTCCTGGGAGTACTCAACAAGTGCCTGCAGCTTCACTACTTTCCGGCTGTCTGGAAGGAGGCTGCGGTCATTGTGTTGAGGAAACCGGGGAAGGATTCGTATACGTCACCCAAATCCTATCGCCCTATAGGACTCCTACCAGTGATGGGCAAAATCTTTGAAAAGATGTTGGTCGCCAGACTAAAACACCATTTACTGCCGGTTCTCAACCCAAACCAGTTTGGATTCATGCCCCAGAAAAGCTGCGAAGACGCCCTCTATAAACTAATGCAACACATAAACACAAAGCTAGACGAGAAGAAAATCATAACCGTCGTGTCATTGGATATAGAGGGCGCTTTCGACAGCGCCTGGTGGCCAGCTATAAGGGTCCAACTGGCCAAGTTGAAATGCCCTCTCAACATAAGGAAGGTTTTTGACAGTTACTTGGACGAGAGGAAAGTAACGGTCAGATACAATGGCGAAACCTTCACTAAGGCGACCAACAAAGGATGCGTCCAAGGATCCATAGCTGGACCCATACTATGGAACATACTTTTGAACCCCTTACTGAACACTCTCTTGGCTGAAGGACACTACATGCAGGCGTTCGCCGACGACGTCGTGATGGTGTTCGACGGTCATACAGCGCAACACGTGCAAAGACATGCAAATGCCGCTCTCGAACTTGTGCGGGTGTGGGGTGTCGAAAATAAGCTCAAATTCGCGCCTCATAAGACCAACGCCATGGTAATAACGCGCAAGCTCAAATTCGACACACCACACCTGCGCATGGGAGGGATCGACATCGCCATGTCGGACCACATTAAAATGTTGGGGGTGACGCTTGATAACAAGCTCACTTTTAATTTGCACGTGTCTAGCGTTTGTAAGAAGGCGATTTCCGTGTATCAGCAATTAGCTAGAGCAGCGAAAGCGAGCTGGGGCCTTCACCCAGAAGTTATTAGAACTATTTACACGGCGACCGTCGAACCCATAATACTGTATGCGGCGAGCATATGGGCTCCAGCGGCGGAGAAGCTGGGAGTGCGGAAGCAGCTCGGGACAGTGCAGCGAGGGTTTGCACAGAAAATGTGCAGGGCGTATCGCACGGTCTCCCTGAACTCGGCACTGGTTCTGGCGGGAGTTCTCCCGCTTGATCTTCGTGTACGCGAGGTAGCCTCGCTATACAGGATCAAGAGGGGCGAGGCCCTGCCCGAGCTAGGGGATCGGGAGATCGAGCGACCAACGCCGGCAATAGAAGCGCCACATCCCGCAACACTGACGGACCTGGAACTGGTTCGCCTCAAAGACCAAACTGACGTCACTGAACACAGTAACTGCGCAGTAAGGATCTACACGGACGGCAGTAAGCTTGAGGGTAAAGTCGGCGCAGCGCTCTCCGTATGGGAGGGCGAGGCAGAGACAAAGACCGTCAAGCTTTGTCTGTCACCTTACTGCACAGTGTATCAAGCGGAGTTGCTGGCTGTCTGCGAGGCCACCAGATTGATCAGGAAACACAAAGCAGTCACATTCGGCATACACAGCGACTCTATGGCGGCACTACAGACCGTCACTAACCTTGGCTCCCTCCATCCGTTAGCCGTTGAAACACGCGAAAACCTAACAGCCATCGCTCGACAGAACAAAGTTGTTACTTTGTTCTGGATCAAAGCACACGCAGGATTGGAGGGAAACGAAAGGGCAGACGAACTTGCCAAAGAGGCCGCCCTAGCGTCGAAAAGGAAGCCGAACTACGACCTATTTCCCGTCTCATTTGCGAAACGGCAGCTCCGGCAGAGGTCGATCCGCGAATGGGACGAGAGATACAAATCCGGCACAGTCGCCGGCATAACCAAGGTCTTCCTCCCGAGTGTGACTGCGGCGTACAGCATCGTCCGTAAATTCGAACCGAGCTGTCTAAGCACTCAATTGCTGACCGGACATGGAGGATTCTCCGAGTACTTATATCGCTTTAAGTGCAAGGATAATCCTTCATGTACCTGTGACCCCGGCGTACAGGAGACAGTCCCCCATCTAGTGGCCGAGTGCCCAGTTTTCGAGTACCCTAGATATAATGTCGAACGGGAATTAAATGTAAAGGTGACATTAGCAAACATAAAGTGCATAATGCAAGGAAAGAAGAGAGAGATATTTATGAACTTCTGCTTAGAAATCGTCAAAACGGTCGTAAAAAGAAATAAGTAGTTAATAGTATGATGACCATATTTGTGAGAAAATATCGGGCACATCATACGCCGAGTTAATTAGCATAATTAAGAAAATTAAAAGTAAGTAATAGCTCAGAGAAAAATTTAAACTAAGGGTCGATAAAAGCAAACAGTGGAAGTGACACTGGACAAAGCCGCCACTGTTGGGAATGTAGATTGTCTGAGGCCCGTAGACCCAAATGAAAACAATTAATGTCAATAAATAGAAACATAAGGAACCCTGTACAATAGTAGAGATAAATAGACAGTAAGATAGAAAGTAAGTATAAAAATGTGAAAACAACAAAAAGTGCAAAGATGTAATAGAAAATAAGTAGATAAGGAATAATGTTAAAATAAAAATAAGAAAGAAATGTAAATTAGTAAGTACATAACAACAAGAAATGTAAAAGAAATGTTGATCCGAAATCATCTAAATAAAGATACCGTGTAGGTTGTTAACCCAATACCCTGAAATAAAGAAAGATAGATAAGATAGATAAGAAATAGACCGGAATCCCACCGGAATAGAGATTGAGAGATGATGAAAGAAAGAAAGACCAAGTATGTAGAATAAAAGTGCGAGAGGAATAAATGATAGAACTGGAATGAAAGAGTAGCCTAGTAAGAATAGTCTCTGACGATTGTGTCGGAGGAAGTAGAAAAAAAAAAAAAAAAAAAAAAAAAAAAAAAAAAAAAAAAAAAAAAAAAAAAAAAAAAAAAACCTAACCTAACCTAACCTAACCTAACCTAACCTAACCTAACCTAACCTAACCTAACCTAACCTAACCTAACCTAACCTAACCTAACCTAACCTAACCTAACCTAACCTAACCTAACCTAACCTAACCTAACCTAACCTAACCTAACCCCAACACATTTACACGGAGGCTCATAATCGGAGGCGACTCGAACGCTAAGAGCACCTGGTGGGGAAGTCCTACGATCGACCGTAGAGGCGACGAGCTAGCCGGTACAATTCACGAGCTGGGCCTTCATATCCTCAATAGCGGAGATACTCCGACCTTCGACACCGTTCGCGGCGGGAAACACTACACCAGCTTCGTAGACGTGTCGGCCTGCACTACTGATCTGCTGGACTTGGTGGAGGACTGGAAAGTCATAGCTAATCTTACGAGCGCTGACCACAGCGGGATAAGCTTTCAAATCAAACTCTTAAAATCAGTCGGGGTGAGTGTCAAAAGAACTACAAGAATATACAACACAAAAAAGGCAAACTGGGAATTGTTCCACACAAATTTTAAACAAATAAAATTAGAGTACAACTTAGTAAGTAATGAAATTAACAAAATCAAAACAGTCACACAATTAGAAAACATCCTGGAAACCTTCAATAAAGCCATCACCGAGTCATGCAACACATCAATTCCCAAAAAGAAAAACACCGAGACACTCACCCTACCGTGGTGGTCAGAGGAGCTCGCCAAGATGAAGCAAGAAGTCACCACCAGGAAACGCCGAATCAGGAATGCCGCACCGATACGAAGACAGGGGGTGGTGAACGCCTACCTCGAAGCCAAAAACGAGTACGAGCGAAGGGCTAGGGAGGCCCAGATCGTGAGTTGGAAAGAGTTCTGCGGCAAACAGGATAAGGAGAGCCTCTGGGAAGGAATTTACCGGGTTATAGGGAGAACGACCAAGAGGATAGAGGACATACCCCTGGAGGCAAACGGCATTACCCTCGATGCGAAAGGCTCTGTAAAGCTATTGGCGGACACCTTCTATCCAGAGGATCTCGAGGTGAACGACAACCAGGCACATCGGGACATAAGGAAGCAGGCATCAGTTGTGAACAAACAACCATCCGACGGACAGCCCGATCCCCCTTTCACAATTACGGAACTGCTCACCGCTTTGGATTCGTTTAACCCCAAAAAAGCGCCTGGAGCCGATGGATTCACAGCTGACATATGCAGCCATGCTGTGAAGTGTGAGCCCGAACTTTTCCTGGGAGTACTAAATAAATGCCTCGAACTACACCACTTCCCATCTGCTTGGAAAGAAGCAACGGTTATAGTGCTAAGGAAACCAGGAAAAGAGTCCTACAAAACCCCCAAGTCTTACCGTCCCATAGGACTCTTGCCGATACTCGGCAAGGTATATGAGAAGATGCTGGTCGCGAGAATTAAACACCACGTGCTGTCGAGCCTAAACCCAAGCCAGTTCGGATTCATGCCCCAAAAAAGCTGCGAAGACGCCCTCTATAAACTAATGAAACATATCAACAACAAACTAGATGAGAAAAAAATAACAACCATCGTATCATTGGATATAGAGGGCGCCTTCGACAGTGCTTGGTGGCCGGCTATAAGAGTCCAACTGGCAAAAGGGAATTGCCCTCTCAACATCAGGAGGGTTATCGACAGTTACCTTGACCAACGGAAAGTGACGGTAAGATACAACGGGGAGACCTGCACCAAGGCCACAAACAAGGGTTGCGTCCAGGGATCAATAGGAGGGCCCATCTTATGGAACATCCTACTAAACCCCCTATTAAACATCCTCCAGGCGGAAGGTCACTACGTCCAGGCGTTCGCCGATGATGTCGTAATGGTATTCGACGGCCACACGGCACAACAGGTACAGAGGCGTGCCAACGCCGCTCTCGAACTGGTGCGGGTGTGGGGCGTCGAAAATAAGCTCAAATTCGCGCCTCATAAGACCAGCGCTATGGTAGTCACGCGCAAGCTTAAATTCGACGCACCACACCTACACATGGGCGGGATCGACGTTGGCATGACCAAACAAATCAAGATGTTGGGTGTAATAATTGACGAAAAACTCACCTTTAACGCGCACGTAACAAGCGTTTGTAAAAAAGCCATAATCGTGTACAAACAGCTCGCGAGAGCGGCTAAGGCGAGCTGGGGTCTACACCCTGAGGTGATCCGCACGATCTACACGGCAACCGTCGAACCCATCATCTTGTACGCGGCGAGCGTCTGGGCTCAGGCAGCTACTAAACTCGGCGTGAGAAAACAGCTCGGAGCAGTGCAGAGAGGCTTCGCACAGAAAATGTGCAAGGCCTATCGCACGGTCTCCCTGAACTCAGCATTAGTCCTGGCGGGAATACTCCCACTCGATCTGCGCGTACGCGAGGTAGCCTCGCTGTACAAGATCAAGAGGGGGGAAACTCTGCCGGAGCTGAAGGACAGGGAGATCGAGCGGAAAACGCCAGCACTAGCTGCACCACACCCTGCAGCACTTACACATCTCCGGCTCACATGCCTCAGGGATCAAAGCGACTTGGACGAAAACGGGGACCGTGCAGTAAAAATCTTCACGGATGGCAGCAAAATTGATGGAAGAGTCGGTGCAGGGTTATCCTTTTGGATTAACAATGCAGAGACCAAGACCGTCAAGCTCTGTTTGCCGTCGTACTGCACGGTCTTCCAGGCGGAACTACTAGCCATTTGCGAAGCCACCAGACGAATCAGGAAACATAGCGCGACCACATTCGGGATATACAGCGACTCCATGGCAGCTCTACAAACTGTTACCAACCTCGGCTCCCTCCATCCATTAGCCGTTGAGACACGCGAGAATATTTCCAACTTATCTCGACAGAACAAAATAGTATCTTTGTACTGGATCAAAGCACACGCAGGACTGGAGGGAAACGAGAGGGCAGACCAGCTCGCCAAGGAAGCCGCTGCCGCGTCAGCAAAGAGAAAGCCAGACTACGATTTGTATCCCATTTCATTCGCGAAGCGACAGCTCCGGCAGGAAACGATTCGCGAATGGAATGACAGGTACAAATCTGGAGAAGTAGCAGGCATCACCAAACTCTTCTTTCCGGATGTGGCGTCGGCGTACAGCGTGATTCGCAAACTCGTGCCAACAACTTTGAGTACCCAACTGCTGACCGGACATGGGGGATTCTCCGAATACCTAAGCCGCTTTAAGTGTAAGGAGAGTCCCTCATGCACTTGTGACCCCAACGAAAAAGAAACCGTCCCCCACATATTAGCTGAATGCCCAGTCTTCGAGTATGAAAGATATAATGCAGAACGAATGCTGGACACGAAAATAACTACGGAAAATATAAAATGTATCATGCTTGACAAAACAAAAAGAGACGCATTTCTAAACTATTGCTTAAATATAACAAAAACAGTCGTAAAGAGAAATCAGCAATAAATGTATGATGACCATATTTATTGTAAAATATCGCGTACATCATACACACTAAAATGTAAAGAAAAACTAGAATTAAAATATAGATATAAGCATAGGTTAAGATATAAACTAATATAAACTATGTTTGTATTGTAGATTAAATAAGAATAGAAGTAAGAACTAAATAAAAATAGATAGTAAGAATCACACCGGGCAAATCGGCAAAGATGTGTATGTTGTAAACCCGATAACCCGGAGTCCAATGTAAAAGAAGACTCCCTATATTATAAGAAAGAATAAGATAGATATAACAATAATTTGTAAATTAGATATAATTTTGTAAAATACCAGATGTACTTTTCATATGTTAATAAAAAATCCTGTGTCTGTGTTCACCCGAATCCCTAAAGAAAAATAAGAAATAAGACAATAAGTTAGTGAGAATAAGATACTAGTAAGATAGCCCGGAATCCCACCGGGGAAAAGGTATGAATGAGATTGAAAGAAAGAAAGACAAAGTATGTGGAATAAAAGTGCGAGAGGAATAATTGATAGAACTAGAATGAAAGAGAAGACAAGATAAAATAGGCTCCGACGTTATGCGTTGGAGGAAAGAGCAAAAAAAAAAAAAAAAAAAAAAAAAAAAAAAAAAAAAAAAAAAACCTAACCTAACCTAACCTAACCTAACCTAACCTAACCAGAGTTGCACTCGGTCAGCCGAGCCGTAAGCAGTGAAATCCCACGCGCTCCGCACAATAAAATACCAAAAAATTGGTTTTTGTGAAGATATCTGCTCGCGCGAAGTGTCGTTAGATGCGGAAAACCGAGCCGCACAAAGTGCCGCGCCAAATTCGTGCCAGTGATCAGTGCCCAAGCCGTTATTGCTGAAAAACAGCTTTCGTTGAGGTTAAGTGTGAAGTGACAAAGTTTAAATCGCTTACGCCGTCGAAAATAGATCGACGACCCCCAAATTTTATTTGGCATTCCGCTGGGCTTTTTGGGCCCCCATCATCTGGGCCACTTCAGGGAGTCCGATCGCCTCGCTTCCTGAAGATATAAGCGAAAAACTGAAAACCACGTGCGCTGAAAAAGCGGAAGGAGGGGAGCTACAGTCACGAAAATCGGCACCATCAAGGACACTTGGAAGACAAGGCGAGTGCAACTTTATTTAGAATTTTATCTCTACCCACGTAATTTATATTGCCTATTAAAAATTGCAAAATTGACCCTGATTTTCTCCGGAACCGAGAAGAAATCCGAAAATCTGCGACTGCAGCGCGCTGCGCGCTAATTAGAGGACCTTAAGTTTTAAATTTTAGATTTTTTTGGATAAGCCATTTTGGAACTGTAATTAAATAACTGTAAAAGACACATTTTTGGATTTTTGGATGTTAGTAAATTGTCTAAAAAATTTCAAATTTACATTTTCCTAAAGAAACTTATTTTTAGATTATTTTACAAATTTTTTCAAAATTTTTCAATAAATAGTTTTTAAGATATCCAATTTTTAATGTTTTTTCCTTTTAATTTGAAAATAATAGGAGAAATATACTTTTTTAAAGGAGATATGTTTTTAGAATATATATTGTGACTTGTATAAGCCGAAACTCGGCCTAGGTAACCCCAGAAACACCGATTTTGATAAAAGTCGGCCATTTTGTTGGAACAGGATACTCGTTTGTTTCAGCAATAACTCCGGAACCGTTGGGCCTACGAAGACACGGTTTTCGGTATAGTAGGAGGCATTGCCTCGAGTTTGCAAATACCAACTTTTCAGGAGTTTTCAGGCTGAAGCTTTTTTCAGGCCTGAAACACAATTCGAACAATACGCGGGGTGGAGCCGACCTGTACACCGGAAACCCGGTCCCGATACGACCGCAAACCGCGGAGATATCGTGGGTTCAATACGTGTTTTGACAGCTCGGCGGCCATCTTGCCAAAATTGAACCTGTTCTGTCTCCTGAACCCGTCGAGATTTTGAAAATCTGATTCCAGAACCGCGTTCACGGGCTTATCATCTTCCCTTACACTCCGGTTTCAGGAGTTTCAGAGCAAAAAATTTTCAGACTCCTGAAAACGGTTTCGGCAGACGGTCCGGATTGGGCTGAGGCAGACGAGTCCAAACTCGGGCTTTCTACGGCAGATACAACCGGAGTTATCTTGGGTCCAACGTTGACACTGACAGCTACGGCGGCCATCTTGGAAACATTCAAACGCCTATAGCTCCGGAACGGTTTGTCGTAGAGAGTCGGGGTTTCCTGTATTGACCGGGGCCTAACACCGGCTTCCCGCTGTGATAAATTTCAGGCACTTTCAGCTGAAAAAATTTTCAGGGTGCTGA
This sequence comes from Agrotis puta, assembly GCA_943136025.2. NCBI lineage: Eukaryota > Metazoa > Arthropoda > Insecta > Lepidoptera > Noctuidae > Agrotis > Agrotis puta. Next base: position 15,279,595 of record OW964188.2, on the reverse strand, counting down.
AAATTATTTCAGCTGTTAGAACTCCTCGAGCACTTTACTTTGAACCCAAGCTCGGCACTATTCGGCCTAGGGGTTGGGGAGATATAGTCGAATATCCATCTTGCGGTGACTATCCTGTTGACTATCCCAAATATTCAATCTCCTGTATCTCCAAAACCCTTTGGGCTACGGGGGTCGTGTTTGGTGTCATTTTGAAGGGCTCGGCGAGACCTCTCCGGTGAGGCACTTTAGTTGGCTCTACATAGAGTCTAGAAATTTTTTGCGACTGTCTCTACATAGAGCAAAATTTTATTTTCTATTTTATTTTCTGTTTTAATCTGTGTAGTATCTAATACTTTGATTTTAATTTTATTTACTGTGATATTTTTGTATACGACATCCTGAGCTTTTATTGAAGCCAGGAAATTAGGTTAAGAGAATTATTAATTATTGACACCCTGTACCTCTCTTGAGGACAGGCCTAGTTTTAAGAAAAAAAAAAAAAAAAAAAAAAAAAAAAAAAAAAAAAAAAAAAAAAAAAAAAAAAAAAACTAAGACTAGAAAAGACTAAGACTAGAAAAGACAAATAAGACAAATAGGACACTCAGCAATTGGTTGTCGCTGATAAGGGTTGATTTAGTGACGAAATACACGTCATTTTAAATTTATTTCTAAAATTTTTATTTTTAAAGCAGACTGTGTTCCCCCCTTATACAGGGAACACTTTAGATATACTATTGACGTTTATTTGACTCAAAAAAAAAAAAAAAAATCTCATTACATTGTTTTATTTCTATAAATTATATTATATTATTTTCTTTCTGGATCCCCCCTTTACAGGGATCTAGAAATCGATAAGCTCTTCCCCTGACAGACCGATTTCCCTCAGACACCTCGCGATGTTCGGAATTAGAACACCCGTCGTAAAAGCGAAGCCTTCGGAGACGGGCTTGGAAACGGAGGGACCCAGTCCTGTACAGCCGGGCCCCTCAGTTCGGCGAAGCATTGACGAGTGGGAAGCGGAGAGACGAAAGTCGGGTTCTTCGCATAAATCCCCAACACCCACTGTAGACGCACCCGCCCCCACACTACGAACAAGGACGTTTCTAGTAACTCCCCCAAGGTCCAAACCCGCCCCCGTAGGGGCTACCGCATCGCAGCAAGAGCTGTCAAAGCAGCTGGAGTGTGCCTTGGAAGTCTCGCCCCAGGAAATGCCACCCGTGAGATACTCAAACAGAACCACGGAGGCAAGGGCGTGTCTCACCAGGGCTAAAAATCTACTAAATGCCTCCAGAAATCTGAAAAAAGAAATAAAGGAGGGCATGATTGCCGCGGTGGATAGACTCTTCCAGCTGGTCAGGGAAGGAGAACGCACGAAAACTGGGGGATCCGAAGAGTCGAACAACCCCGAGAAGGCCCCTACGGATCTGAGGCCGACCCCAGTAGAGCCGACAGAGCTCATGAGACAACTGATGGAAAACCTCCAATGCCACAACAAGGCATTGGTGGAGTGCCAGCAGCATACACGGGCTCTGTCGGCAAAACTGGACCAGGCCCCCTGCTTTGTTGCCGGCCAAAGCCCTTCGTTCGCGGAAATGGCCGCCGCCCCGAAGCGTAAGTACCAAGCGCCTCTTCACTCTGCGGTGGTGTCATCAGTCGATGAAAAGGACACCAGTGAAGGGGTCATTGAGAAGCTAAGGACGGCGGTCGATGCCAGGAACGAGGGCACTCGTGTCGAGAGGCTGCGCAAAGTAAGGAACCAGAAGGTAGTGGTCGGCTTCAGAACTAGAGAGGAGCTGACTCGGGTCACAGAAAAAATTAAAAAGGCTGGGAACCTCACGGTGGAGGAAGTGAAAAACAAGGATCCCCTAGTAATCATGCGAGACGTTCTGTCGTGCCACACTGATGTGGAGGTCATCGACGCACTGAAACGTCAGAACGCCCATCTTGTTGGGAACTTGCCTGCGGACGACTTGCGAGTGGGAGTGAAGTACCGTCGCAGGGCGAGAAACTCCCACTTGTGCCACGTTGTCCTGCAGGTATCCCCAACTGTATGGCAGAGGTTGACACAGGCGGGCCGAGTGCACATAGACCTGCAGAGGGTGCGAGTGCTGGACCAGTCTCCACTGATTCAGTGCACCCGGTGCTTGCGCTTCGGCCACAGCCGAAAGGTGTGCACAGAACCGGCCGACCTCTGCATACACTGCGGAGACCCCCACATGAGTGTGGACTGCCCTTCCCGGCTGGCAGCAGAGCCGCCAAAGTGCTGCAACTGTGCGTCTGCCAAATTGGAAAGGACCGAGCACAACGCCTTCGACAGCGAGTGTCCAACCCGCGCGAAGTGGGACGCATTGGCGCGGCTGTCGGTGGCGTATTGCTAAGGTCCAACCAATGGCAATCGGAACCAGGGACTCTTCCAGGGATTCTCGAACACGCGAAGGCGTCCGTGCAAGTTACCAGATAATCCAAGCGAATCTGCAGAGAAAGAACTTAGCAACCCAAGAGCTCATGCTCGTCGCTAGTGAGCGGAGGGTTGCGTTCGCTTTGCTCCAGGAGCCGTATGTGGGTGGGGTCAGAAAGATGCGAGACTACCAGGGAGCGAGAATCTACCAGTGCGCTGAACAAGGAGGTGGGACTGTGAAGGCGGCGATCGCCGTCTTCGATCACGATCTTAACGTGTCACAGTGCCCAAAACTCACAACCAATAACATCACGGTTGTGAGGATCCAGACCAGCGCCTGGGAGGTCGCAGTAGTCTCCTTCTATTTTGAACCAGACAAACCCATACAGCCATACCTGGAGCAACTCATGCGGATTCGCGAGGAAATGGGCACCACCATGGTGCTAATGGGCGGGGACGCCAACGCCAAAAGCACCTGGTGGGGCAGCCTGGTAACCGACGCCAAGGGCGAGGACATGTCGGGATCCCTGGAAGAAATGGGCATGCAGGTGCTCAACGTCGGCAACACCCCGACCTTCGACACCGTCAGAGGTAACACCTTGTACAGTAGCTTCGTTGATGTAACCGCATGCTCGACGGAGCTGCTGGACCTGGTGGAGGACTGGCGGGTCGAGGAAGGTATCACGAGCTCAGACCATCACGGTATTGTTTTCCAAATTCACCTTCAAAAAAGTAAAGGCATTAAAATCAACAGATCCACAAGACTCTACAACACAAGAAAGGCAAATTGGAGCCAATTTCGTGAGAAATTGGCCCAATTAACAGCTGAATCTCAACTTTGCCCTGAAGCCATAACCAAAATAGAGGATAAAATACAATTAGAAAATACCATAGATAAATATATAAAGATAATAACAGAGTCTTGTGTAGAAACAATACCAAAATATAGTAGTAAAAACAAACTTACCATACCGTGGTGGTCAAAAGAGCTCGCTGCCCTTAAGTCGGAGGTGAACACTCGCAGACGCCGCATCCGTTGTGCTGCGCCGATTCGGAGACAAAAAGTCGTTGACGAGTACCTGCAAGCTAAAGAAAATTATGAGTCCCTGGCAAGAAAGGCGCAGACGGCCAGCTGGAAGAGCTTCTGCGAGAAGCAGGATAGGGAAGGAATGTGGGAGGGGATCTACAGGGTGATAGGACGGACCGCCAAGAGACAGGAAGACATGCCGTTGGTAAAGGATGGACTGCCACTCAACGCCGAAGCGTCGGCTATGCTGCTGGCCGAGACCTTCTACCCGGAAGACCTGGAAGAGGGTGAAACCGAGGACCACCGTCGGACTCGAGAAGCGGCCTGTCGTGTAAACGAGCGACAGCATGATGAAACACATGACCCGCCGTTTACGCTACAGGAGCTGAAAACCGCGGTGGTAAGTTTCAACCCAAAGAAGGCACCCGGGGCAGATGGTCTCACAGCCGACATATGTGCGCAAGCGATATTCCGGGACCCGGGGACGTTTCTCGCTCTGGCAAATAAGTGCCTGGAGTACGGTCACTTCCCCGGGGCCTGGAAAGTGGCAACAGTGGTAGTCCTCCGAAAGCCCGGCAAAGACTCTTACACCACCCCGAAGTCTTATCGGCCGATCGGCCTCCTACCGGTCCTAGGAAAAATTTTTGAAAAAATGTTGGTAGCACGACTAAAATGGCACCTGTTCCCGCGGCTCAGTACTCGCCAGTTTGGTTTCATGCCCCAGAGGAGCACTGAGGACTCCCTCTATAACATGATACGGCACATAAAAGACAAGTTGAAGCAAAAGAAGCTCATCACTGTCGTGTCGCTTGATATAGAGGGAGCCTTCGACAGCGCATGGTGGCCGGCCATCAGAACCAGACTGGCTGAGGAAAAATGCCCGGTGAACCTGCGCAGGGTGCTAGATAGCTACCTGACCGGTAGGAGTGTCCGCGTTAGATACGCGGGCGCCGAGTGTCAACGCGACACAAATAAGGGGTGTGTGCAGGGCTCTATTGGCGGTCCGATCCTGTGGAACCTGATCCTGGATCCCCTGCTGAAGGGTTTGGAGGCGCGAGGCGACTACTGCCAGGCGTTCGCCGATGATGTGCTAATGATCTTCGACGGTGACACAGCGTTGGAGGTTCAGAGGCAGGCCAATGCCGCCCTCGAGTATGTTCGGGTGTGGGGCATCAGAAACAAGCTGAAGTTTGCACCACAAAAAACTTGTGCAATGGTGATAACCAAGAAGCTGAAGTACGATGTCCCACTCCTGAGCATGGGCGGGGTAGACATTGGCATGTCCAAGGAACTGAAGATTCTGGGGCTCACCGTCGACCACCAGCTCACTTTCAATACCCACGTCGCCAATGTTTGCAGAAAAGCTGCTAACATTTACAAACAGCTGGCACGTGCGGCCAAAGTGAGCTGGGGCCTTCACCCGGAGATCATTCGCACCATCTATACGGCAGTAGTGGAGCCGATTATTTTGTACGCGGCGGCCGCATGGGCGCCGGCGGCCCGAAAGATCGGAGTGCAGAAGAGCCTAAACACGGTCCAACGAGGATTCGCTCAAAAACTCTGCAAATCCTACCGCACCGTTTCGCTGAACGCGTCTCTGGTGCTGGCGGGGATACTCCCACTCGACCTCCGAATCCAAGAAGCAGCTGCTCTATATGAGGCAAAGAGAGGGGTGCCTCGCCCGGCGCTTGCGGACAGGGAGGTGGAGCGAGTGGTGGGATTTGCAGAGACTCCGCACCCGGCAAAGCATGTGGCCATGGGGTTTGTGTGCCTGGACGACCGGGCGCTTGTGGAGTCCCACAACCGCCAAGCAGTCAGATTTTTCACCGACGGCAGCAAAATTGAGGGCAAAGTCGGGGCAGCATTGTCACTCTGGGACGGTGCTGCCGAGATCAAATCCGTCAAACTTTGCCTGCCGTCCTACTGCACGGTCTACCAGGCGGAACTCCTGGCCATATGCGTGGCTACGCGGGAGATCCTCAGGCGCGGGGAGGGAACCTTCGGTATTTACAGTGACTCGAAGGCCGCTCTGGAGACGGTCACAAACCAGGGTTCCCTCCATGCGCTGGCTGTGGAGGCGAGAGCAAACGTGGGCGCGGCTCTGGCCCAGAACAAAGATGTGCTCTTGTACTGGGTCAAAGCACATGCTGGACTCGATGGCAACGAGCGCGCAGACCACCTAGCAAAGGAAGCGGCACTCCGGTCAAAAAGGAAGCCGGATTACGACCGCTGCCCGGTTTCTTTCGTCAAGCGACAGATCCGTATGCAGTCGCTCGACGAGTGGAACCGGAGATACAAGGCTGGAGAGACGGCCTCCACGACGAAGATCTTCTTCCCAGATGCGATCGACGCCTATAAAACAGTGCGCAAAATAAGACCAGCCGGCATAGTCACACAAGTCCTAACGGGGCACGGCGGGTTCTCCGAATACCTGCACCGCTTCAGGTGTAAGGGTGACCCGTCGTGCTCCTGTGAGCCAAACAAGGAGGAGTCGATCGCACACATTCTCACAGAATGCCCAGTCTACCTGACAGAACGCTACGATGCGGAACAAAAACTTGATTCCGAAATAAACACGACCAGCATTAGTAGACTGATGGCTACAAAGAAATCAAGGGAGATCTTCCTAGAATACTGCGTATTGGTGGCCACAAAAGTCATCCGGAAAAACAGAGAGACCTGAAAACGGTGCTTTGCTCTATATAGATATTTATTAGCAATAAAAAGTTGTATATATATCCCAAAGCACGATAACGAGTAAAATGTTCAAAATTATAAGTAAAAAATAAGATTCGGAACTAAACAGAAAATAGCCAAAATTTTTAGTAAAATATTCGGAAATAAATCATTTATATGGCAAATAAAGTTAAAATAATAGCAGAAAAAGGTCTCTGGCCACGCCAGGGGAACACGAGCAGAGCAGGAGGGGGTTTTAAAAAAAAAAAAAAAAAAAAATAACCTAACCTAACCTAACCTAACCTAACCTAACCTAACCTAACCTAACCTAACCTTTTTTTTTTTTTTTTTTTTTTTTTTTTTTTTTTTTTTTTTTTTTTTTGCGCTGGGAAAAAATGCATTACGCATACCCTCCAATCGGAGGGGTATGTGGGACTCCCCGGTCTGACCCGGTATACCCACTAAAAATACCCAGCGGCATTCCCGCTTCGTCTGAGTGGCGGGGACTGGGAATCTTGGCGCAGCCATCACTTCCAGTCCTCCGCCGACGATTGCCCTCAGGCCGGGCCCTCGCGCGGGCCCGGGAATGACTTACGAAGGTGGTGGCGGGAGCAAAGTCCCGTCGCCACCAAGAGGACGGTGCCTTCTGCGGCCTCTTCGTCTGCGGAGCGGCGCCGCGAGAGGATCGTCCTCCCGCACGCGCTCCGCCTCCTCCTTTTGCGAGATGACGTCCTCGCAAAAGGAGGCAACCGCCGTCCAGGCCTCCTCGCTCCCCAGCATGGCCTCGACCACTGCGGGAAGCGAGAGGTCCTGCCCAATAACCGCAGTTAGACCGCGGCGCGGTTCGGACCAAGCCGGGCACACCTCGAGGGTGTGCTGCGCCGTGTCCTCCGCCGCGCCGCAGTCGTGGCACGCCGGGGTTTCCTCCCTACCGATCCGATGCAGGTGCGATCCGAAACAGCCGTGGCCGGATAACACCTGCACCAGACGAAACGAGAGGAAACCGTGGGAACGCTCGAGCCAGCTCTGCAGAACCGGACCGAGCGCGTCCAACGTCCGGCGGCCAAAGGCGGCGGCGGCGAGGTCCTCCGTCCAATGGAGGACGATGGCGTCCTTCGCCTCCCGCCGCACTGCCTCCCGCTCTTCGGCGGCGGGGCGCTCCCCGAGCGCCTTCCGGCGCGCCGTCCACTCATATACTCTGGCCAGCACCCAAGCCTCCAACTCCCAAGGAGGAGTGCCGGCCAGAGCGCACGCCGCCGAAAAGCCCACCGAACGGTAGGCCCTCGCCACCCGCTGTGCAATGGCCCTTTGGGGCCTGCGGATGGCGGTCGCATTCTCCCTCCTGTGGAGGGAGTCCGCCCAGATGGGTGCCCCGTACAGGGCCATGCTGCGGAGGATGCCGGCATACAGGCGCCGGCATTTCGCCTTGGGCCCCCCAAGGTTGGGGAGGAGCCACGAGAGGGCGTCCGCGGCTTTTAAGAGGCGCGTCGACAGCCCGCTGAAGTGCGGGCCGAAGCGCCACCTCTCGTCCAGCACCAGGCCCAGATACTTCATCTGGGGCTGGACTCCTATACGGACGCCCTCCACGACTATGTGGGCATCGGGAGGAGGGCGACGCTGCCGGGGGCCGCGAAAGAACACGGCCTCCGTCTTGTGCAGCGCCACCTCCAATCCCAGGCGGCGGATCCTCTCTGCAACCAAGGATCCGCCAGCCGAGGCCAGACAGGCCGCCTCCCCAAAGTTCCTCCCCCGGGCAGTGAGAAGAGTGTCATCCGCGTAGCAGATGACACTCGTGCCCTGGAGGAGGGCCCCCCGCAGAAGCCAGTTGAACCCGATGTTCCACAGGGGAGGGCCCAGCACCGAACCCTGCGGAACACCGGACTCTGCGCCGTACCGCCGCACCGTGGCCGTCTTGTCTACGAGGAGGACCTCTCGGTCCTCCAAGTAACTGGCCAGGAGGTCCCGCAAGTATTGGGGCACTCCGTGATACCGGAGCGCCTCCAATATCGTCGAATGGGGGACGGAGTTGAAGGCGTTGGAGATGTCGAATGACACCGCCAACACTCCGTCCCCCGCCTCCACTGCCTCCTTCACCTGGCCCTTGAGTAGGGCCAGTGCGTCGATGGTCGAACGCCCTCGGCGGAAACCGAACTGGGCGTCCGACAGGTCCGGCCCTAACCCCCGCAAGTGGCTATCAAGCCGTGAGGCGACGATCCCCTCAAACATTTTGCCGACCTCATCGAGCAGGACGATGGGCCGGTATGCTGAGGGGGAGTCCACCGGGCGTCCCTCCTTACGGAGGAGGCATAGCTGCCCCTCCCTCCACAGTTTCGGGAACCTCCCAGCCGCAAAGCACGCGCTGAAGAGGTCCCGAAATCTGTCCTCCATTTGGGAGGCGGCGATAGCCACCACCCGTGCGGGGACGCCGTCTGGTCCGGGGGCCGTCTTCTTCCTGCGGAGGCTGAGGACCCCCGCCTCGAACTCCGCCGCCGTCACCGGGGGGACCTCCTCCTCCGGCAGGGCCGCCCCTTGCGGGGGATCCATGGGTGGTGGGGTGAAGTCGGTCCTGCGCGGAAACAGGGACCGGACCACCCCATCCAGCAGCGCTGGCTCGAGGGTCTCCGACAGGGGGGGACCATAGGGGCGGAGCTGGTTCCGCGCCGCCCTGTATGGCCTCCCGAAGGGGTCCCTATCGAGACCCTCCAGCATCTCGGCCCTCGCCGAGTCCTTGGCGGCGCCCATTGCGGACTTGAAGACCGTCGTCGCCTCCCGATAAGAGGCGTATAGACGGTCCTCTTCCGCCAGGTTTCGGGCGCTGCGCCGTCGGCTCCGCGCGTAGGCCCTTCTGGACGCCACGCAGGTGGCCCGGAGCCCCGCCAGCTCCTCCGTCCACCAATAGACGGCACGACGGGGAGGCGGACGGCGAGACCGGGGCATGCTGGAGTTGCACACCTCGGTCAGGGACTCCCTCAGCCGAACCGCTGCGGCGTCCACGTCCCGGACCTCACCAGGGGGCGACAGCCAGTCCTGGAGGAAGGCCGCCTCCCTGGCTGCCTCCCGGTCCAGGCGGGTGAGAGCCCACCGCGGGAAGGGGGACTGCCCAGTGCGGGCCAACGCCCCTCCCCGGGCGGGTATGTCGAACCGCACATATCGGTGGTCCGACAATGTCTCCACCATCTCTACCCGCCAGTTGACGACGCGGGCGGCTAGCGCGGGGGTGGCAAACGACACGTCCACCACCGACCCACCCTGTTGCCGCACACACGTGTGGACCGCCCCCCTGTTGAGGAGGGACACACCGCATGAGGCCGCCCAAAACTCCACGGCGCGCCCCCGGACGTTGCAGCTGGCGGCCGGATTGCCCCAGGCCACCGACTTGGCGTTGAGGTCGCCCAGCACCACGGCCTGTCGTGGCGCCGCCCTCCCTACGACTGCGGTGAGGACTTCGAGGAAATCCTCAAAGTCCGAGAGAGGGCGGTTTGGGGAGAAATAGACTCCCACCACCACTATGTCTCCCCACGCGGCGGCCACGTATCCCGGTCCCCTCTCTAAGAGCGAGAGGGGAGGGGAGTCCGTGGAGGGCCGCGACAACAGTGCCACGAGGCCGTCCCGGTCGCCCAGCCAACGACCAGGGACCGAGTAAGGCTCGGCGACCACCGCCAAGTCCACCAACCACTCAGCCATGATCTGCATCAGCAGATCCTGGGCTGCTTTGCAGTGGTTGGCGTTCGTCTGAAGGATGCGATGTTCGACTCTATCCATCAGTCGGACATCGCACCCCCCTCCACAGCCGCCGCAGGAGCGACGGCGCTAGCGGCAGTAGCAGGCCCGGTAGGCGCCTGCGCTTTGCCCCGCTTAGGGGGAGGATTGCAGTTCCTCCCCTTCATGACGTGGGCCGCCGGGCGGCCACTGGCGGCGCAGACCGCGCAGTGCGGCGTGGCGACCTTGCAGGAGGCGGCTTTGTGGCCCTCCTTGCCGCAGCGGTAGCAGGTGTCCGTCCTGTCTGCCGTGGACGGACACAGGGGCCTGGTGTGTCCGATGCCGAAGCACCGGAAACACCGCAGCGCCTGCTCCTCGAGTGCACGTACTGCACCCGAGCTGAACCCTACCTTAAGCCGTCCCTTCGCGAGAACGGCTTTGGCAGCGGCGATCGGGCACTCGAGGCGAATGGTGCCCATACCGCCGCGGCCGGGTCTTATGTCCCGGCCTTGGACCGCCGCGACGCCACAGCCCCCTATCGCTGCGACCGCCGCTACCACCTCCTCCTTGGTGACGGAATCATCGAGATCCGTCACCTGAATGGCCGCCAACTTGACCGGCCGAGCCACCTTGGCCGAATCCGCGATGACCTCTTGCAGCTTGGCTGCGAAGAGGTCCGCATGGGCACTCCCTTCTGCCCCCGGGAACTCGAAGATTCGAGCCCCGGCTTGGGTCCGTCGGCAGGAAACACTGCCGATCCCCATTTGGACGGGATCGGCATTTGCACGCGCCCGCACAAGGATAGACGCGTACGTCTCCCCCCGCCCCGCGGCCTCCGCGGTGAGCGTCACTACGACGGCCGCGGTTTTAGGGGGGACTAACGTCGCCTTTCCTTTTCCCCTCCCCTTTCCCTTGCCGGTCACCTGCGACCGGCTGGGAGCGGTAGTGGCCGGGACGGCGGGAGCGACTGTCGCCGACTTCCCGCCCTTGCCCTTCCCCTTGCCTTTGCCCTTGCCCACTACCGTCCACGCGTTGACCGGTGTGGTCGCAGGCAGAAGGGTATCTTCCACCTGGGAGGACGAGGACGGCCCTGGCTCGCGCTGCCGTTTATCCGCCGCAAGCGGTGGTCGGAGGCGTTTCTCCGGCAGGAGCCGGTCCTCAATCCCTGCGAGGCAGGACCTTGTGAAGGCCCTCTCCTCCATCACCACCTTGCGGATGATATCCTCAAGGTTGGAGGTGGGGCCTTCTGTCGTGGAGCTCGTCCCAGCTTGTTGTGGCCGGGCCGTAGCTTCGGCCAGCTTCTTCTGAAGCTGGCTGACCTCCGACTGCAGGCGATCAACCTTCGCCTGCAGTTGCTGCGTCTCGTCGGTGGCCTTTCGCCGAACCAACTCCGCGACAACACCACGCAGGCTCGCAGCCCGGCACTTGAGGGCCTTCTGAAAGGTCCCCTTCAGGTGGGAGGACTTAGTGGCGACCTCAACGATCTCCTTTTCGTCCTCCTCCGCCATTCCCTCCAACTCTGCAAGGGAGTGGTCCGCGTATACAACGCGGGGGGCGCCGTACCCGGACTTAGCCCGGGCGGCGTGCGCCCGCGTCTCGCTCGCCGCAACCCGCTCCTCCAGCTCTTGCTGGAGCTGCTCCCGTCGGGCCAGGTCCAACTGGCGTTGAGCGTCCGCGAGCCCAACAGAATGGGTGTCCGCGACCACCGTCGGCTTCTTCGCCTTCGGCTTCGCCCCACTTGAGTGCGATGAGCTCCCGGACCCACCGCGCACACGCTTTCGTCGGCGCGAGTCGTCTGTGTCCGACACTCGGACAAGCGAATCGTCAGACGACTCGTCCGCCTCACCAAAGAAGCTAGCCGCAGACGGCGCGCGGCTAGCCTCTGACGCCGCAGCGTCGGAGTGGCCCTGAGAAGGGCCTTTGGGTTGGCCCTGAGAAGGGCCTTTGGGTTGGCCCTGAGAAGGGCCTTTGGGTTGGCCCTTAGAAGGGCCTTTTTGTTTTAAAAAGCGCCCGGAGGCGTCACGCGCAAGGTCTTTCGACATGATAAAATCCGCAGGTCAAAGCTGAACAAGGCAAGAGAATAAAATGAGAGCTTTGAAGTCACAGTGAACTTTGGCCAACCCAGTCTGCCACTCCGTTACGGTGGTCAGAACTGGGCAGTTACCAGGGGACGCGACGTGGACGCAAACACTGTGGGGGGTCCCCCAACCTAACCTAACCTAACCTAACCTAACCTAACCTAACCTAACCTAACCTAACCCAGTTGCACTCGGTCTCTCGAGCTGGAAGCAGCAAAACTCCACGCGCTCCGCATAAAAAAATAAGTAAAAATAGGTTTTTGTGCACATAGCGAAACAAGTGAGGTGTCATTGGGTGCGGAAAATTGAGCCCCACAAAGTGCCGTGTCCCATCTTAACCGGCCACCATCACCTGAAAAGTTTTAAGTGAAAAACCGTGTTTTGTGAGGTTAAGTGAATTGTGAAAAAACTTAAAACGCAAACGCTGCTCAAACGCGATCGACGACCCCCTGATTTTGTCACGGAATATCTTCGGCATCTTGGTCCCCTGTCATCTGGGTCACTGAAAATCGCCGTGACACCGCAAATCACCGAGATATTCAGCTTTTTCAAAAAAGCACGTGGCCTGAAAAAGTGGAAGGGGTGGAGCTAGCGGATTGGAAATCGGCACCGAACAGGACCTACATGATACAAGGCGAGTGCAACTAAAATTTGAATTTTTGGACATTCCCAAAATTTAATATTCAACTTTGAAAGTACCAAATTCGGACCCAAATAACTTTTGACTAGAAGAATTTTTCAAAATTCTGCAACTGCAGCCTGGTGCGCGCTCGTCAGTAGACCTTAAATCCTTATTTTTAGAATTTTTTGATTAACCGTTATAAGACTGCAGCAAAAAACTGTTGAAAACATAAATTTGGATATTTGTATGTTAGGATATTGTTTTAAAAATTATTTTATTAACTCATCTTAAAGAAGTATATTTTTAGATAATTTTAATATTTTTTTCAAATTTTTCTGTAAAGGTGTCTCAAAGTTATTAAATTTTTTGTGTTTTTTACTAATAAATCAAAAATAATAAGAAAAATATACTTTTTTGAGAGAGATATCTCTTTAGAATATATATTGTGACCTATTTAAGCCGAAACTCGGCCTAGGTAGCCCTGGAATTGCCGATTTCAACAAAAGTCGGCCATTTTGTTGAAGAGGGATATTCGTTTGTTTCGACAATAACTCCGGAACCGTGAGTCTTACGAAGCTGCGGTTTTCACAGTAATAAGCAGCACCATTTAAGGCTTACCTCTGCATAGTTTTCAGGAGTTTTCGGGCTGAAACTTTTTTCAGGCCTGAAACACATTTAGGACGTTGGGCAGAGTGGGGCCGACCTGTACACCCAAAACCACGTTCCGATACGACCATTAACGGCGGAGATATCGGGGGTTTAATTTGGGTTTTGACAGCTCGGCGGCCATCTTGTCAAAATTGAACCTGCTCTGGCTCCTGAACCCGTCGAGATTTTTAAAATCTGATTTCAGAACTGCGTTCAGGGACTTAACATCCTTCCTTCTACTCCGGTTTCAGGAGTTTCAGAGCCAAAAATTTTCAGGTTCCTGAAAACAGTTTCAGCAGACGGCTCGGATTAGGTCGAAGCAGACGAGTCCAAGCTCGGGCTTTCTACGGCGGATACGACCGGAGTTATCCTCAGTCAAACATTGACACTGACAGCTGCGGCGGCCATTTTGGAAATACATAAACGCCTATAACTCCGGAACGGTTTGTCGTAGAGAGTCGGGGTTTCCTGTGTTGATCAGGGCCTGATACCGGCTTCCCGACGAGATCAGTTTCAGGCATTTTCAGCTGAAAAAATTTTCAGGGTGCTGAAAATTACTTCAACTGTTAGAGCTCGTCGAGCACTCTACTTTGAACCCAAACTCGACACTATTCGGCCCAGGGGTTGGAGAGATATAGTCGAGTATCCAATTTGCGGTGACTATCCTGTCGACTATCCCAAATTTTCAATCTCCTGTATCTCCAAAACCCTTTGGGTTACGGGGGTAGTGTTTGGTGTCATCTTGGAGGGCTCGGAGGGGCCTACCAGTTGGGGCCCTCAAATCGGCTCTATATAGAGACGAGGACTTTTTCCTCAATAGCTCGGAAGCCGGAAGTCCGGGAATAAATTTTTCTTAAGGGGCCTACCTCTGTGCATGTTACTAGTAGTTAAGTTTGAATTCTACTAGTCTTACCTAGTAGAGACAGTCTCTACGTAGAGACAAACTTGTAAATTATTTTATTAAATTTTTTGTGTATAGCGTATATATTCACGAAGGCTTTATTGAGCCGAACCTTGTTTCTCTTTGCGACCGCGGATAAGCGACTACTGCCAAGGTTTTCTTGCGCTCACATTTTTATTTTATTATACTTTTCTGTGGTTTTTCCAGTTTTTATTGTTTTTATTGTTATTACATTTATATTTTTTGTTGTTTTATTTAGTTATTTTATTACTGCTTTGCACACAGCCTTTTACACTGTGTGCAAGCTATAAGTGTTTTATACCTAAATTTTCACGAACTGACGCACTCCACCACAATGCTTGCCAGAACACCAGCAAAGCCCTCAGAGGGTAAGGAGGCCCAGAAGTCGCCAACAAAAGCACAAACGCTCCCAGCTAAAAACTCTCCGCCTAAGACCCAGACGCTTACGTCTAAAGTAAGACGCAGTGTTGAGACCCTGGAGGCGGCTGCATCTGCATCTGCGCAATATAGCTCGACTCCATCTACGAGCAAACAAGACGTTCAAGTAGAACCGAGAAAGGTCTTGTCCCCGTCTTCCAGCAAAATTGAAGTCCCAGTCCAACCAAGACAAGTTCCGCCTAGTCGTCTGGCGGAAGCCAAAGCCAGCCTAATAAAGGCAAGAACGAATTTAGGCAACTCGCGGAACACCAGGACAGACATTAAGACAAATGTCATGGAGGCGGTGGAAAAGCTATTTCAACTGATAAAAGATGCAGAAAATGAGATCAAAAAACTGAAAAAGACTGGGGAAGTCATAATACCCGATAGTCCGTCACCCATCCAAAACACACCAGCCGAGACAAGCCACAGTGAGGCGGTCGACACTAATAGCCAAATATACCAACAGCTGAAAGAGCAAAGCCGTCTATTAGTAGAAAACGGCAGGAAGATGGATGACTTGCGAGAAAAAATCGAGCAGCAACACCAGCAGGTCATCAGCATAAAAACCTACGCAGAGACTACTGCAGCTCGACCCACCCCATATTCACCACCGCAAAATGCACTGCACTCGGTAGTCGTCACGTCGAAAGACGAAAAAGATACCGGCGACCAGGTGCTAACAAAGGTCCGAGAAGCAGTGAACGCCAAGGAAGGGTGGATTAGAGTAGAAAGAACTCGCAAAGGAAAGGACCGGAAAGTAATTATGAGTTGTAACACGGAAGAGGACAGGCGTAAGATAAAACATAGGTTGGAGAAATCCGGTAAGAACCTAATAGTAGAAGAGGTGAAAAACCGGGATCCTCTCCTGAAGCTCGCGGACGTCCTCGCGGTGAACACCGATGAGGAGGTGTTAAAAGCGTTTAGGAGACAGAACCTCGATATTTTCCGTGATCTCAGTGAGGGAGAAAATAGAATGGAGATAAAATATAAGAGGAAAGCACGCAACCCACACACGAGCCACATCGTACTCAGTGTGTCTCCAGTTATCTGGAAACGGGCGACTGAGGCCGGAGCGGTCTACATCGACCTGCAGAGAATACGAGTGGCAGACCAGTCACCTCTGGTGCAGTGCTCGCGTTGCCTGATGTATGGCCACAGCAAAAAGTACTGCACGGCCCCAGTGGACCTGTGCAGTCATTGCGGGGGCCCTCACCTCAAGGCGCAGTGCACAGAGTGGCTGTCAGGTAGCGAGCCTGCCTGCAGGAATTGCGCAGCGGCCAAACTCACGCGCTACGGCCACAACGCTTTCGACTCAGAGTGTCCGATCCGTAAGAAACGGGACGCAATAGCGCGGATGTCCGTAGCATATTGCTAAGGTTGTCCCGAAGAATACTCCGGCGTCAAATGTAGCAAGACCATACCGGGTGGCCCAGGCAAACCTCCAAAGAAAGGAACTGGCAACCACCGAACTCTTTTTAGAGGCCAGTGAACGTAAGATCGCATGGGCACTGATCCAGGAGCCATATGTGGGAGGAGCACGGAGTATGAAGAGCTACCGTGGTGCGAGACTCTACCAGTGCGAGGTTGATGGAAGTGGGAGGGTTAAGGCGGCAATCGCCGTCTTTGATGATGACCTGGACGTCATCCCCTACCCGAAACTCACCACAAACAACATCGTTGTGGTGAGGATCCGGACCAAAGCCTGGGAAATCGTAGTAGTCTCCTATTACTTCGAGCCAGACCAACCCATAGGGCCATACCTGGACCAGTTGACCCAAGTCAAAAGAGAAGTGGCCACCGGTAGATTGCTCATAGGGGGCGACGCCAACGCGAAGAGTACCTGGTGGGGCAGCACATCAGAAGACCCCAGGGGAGCAGAGATGCTCGGGACCCTGGACGAGCTAGAGCTTCAGGTACTGAACACTGGCGATACGCCCACCTTTGATACCATCAGAGGTGGGAGAGTGTTGAAGAGCCACGTGGATGTCACGGCATGTTCGCTGGACTTGCTTGACCTGGTGGAAGGCTGGCGGGTCGACACCGGCGCAACGAGCTCGGACCACAACACCATATTTTTTAATGTAAATATCCAAAGGGCAAAAGGGATTAGTATAAATAGAACCACTAGAAAGTACATAACTAAAAAAGCAGATTGGGAAAAATTTGGGGATACAATTAAAAACTTTAAAGTAGAAAATAATATTAACCTAGAAAACGTAAATAAATTAAGAAATAAAAATGAATTAGAAAATTTTGTCGTAAACTATCAAAAGGGTATCGGAAAAGCATGTGAAAGTGCAATACCTAAAATAAACAGTAAAACTAAACTTACTGTTCCGTGGTGGTCCGAGGAGCTCGCGGCGTTGAAAAAGGAGGTCGCCAGGCGGAAAAACCGCATCCGCAATGCCGCACCGGTCCGAAGAGCGATGGTCGTCGACGCGTACCTGAAAGCTAAGGAGGAATATGAGTGCAAAGCCAAACAAGCCCAAACCACCAGTTGGAAAGAGTTCTGTGGGAAACAGGATCGCGAAGGAGTATGGGAAGGAATATACAGAGTGATCGGAAGGACCGCCAGGAGAAAGGAAGACCTGACCCTATCTATCGATGGTGCATTCTTGAACCCAAAAGAGTCGGCAACCCTACTCGCCGACACTTTCTATCCTAAGGACACAGCAGAAGAGGACAATGAAGACCACAGGCTCACGAGGGAAGCAGCCCGCCGCGTAAATGAGTGGAAGCATGGTGAGCACCATGACCCACCATTTACGCCATTGGAGCTGAAGACAGCCGTGGAACTTTTTAACCCTAAGAAGGCCCCCGGATCGGATGGATTCACGTCGGACATCTGCCGTCGAGCAATCTACCAGGACCCGGACGCATTCCTTGCCCTCTACAACAAGTGCCTAGAATTGGCACACTTCCCGGAAATCTGGAAGGAGGCTACGGTGGTTGTCCTCAGAAAACCGGGCAAGGAAAACTACACGAGCCCCAAGTCCTACAGACCGATAGGTTTACTACCGGTCTTGGGGAAGGTCCTGGAGAGGATGGTAGTGGCGCGAGTCAAGTGGCAGCTGGTGCCGCGGCTTAGTACTCGCCAGTTTGGCTTTATGCCCCAGAAGAGCACCGAGGACGCTCTCTATACTCTAATAAAACACGTGAAGGACAAGTTGCGGCTGAAGAAGCTAATTGTCCTGGTGTCATTGGATATAGAGGGCGCCTTCGATAGCGCATGGTGGCCAGCAATCAAAGTCAGATTGGCTGAGGAAAAGTGCCCGGTTAATATCAGGAGGCTACTTGATAGCTACCTCGACGGCAGAAGGGTACGGGTGAGATATGCCGGGGAGGAATGCACAAAAGAGACGAACAAAGGCTGTGTTCAAGGGTCAATTGGCGGTCCAATACTATGGAACTTACTACTGGATCCACTGCTCCAGGACTTAGATAGAAAGGGATTATTCGTGCAAGCCTTTGCGGACGACATTGTGCTCGTGGTGGATGGCGATGCGGCAAGTGAAGTTAATAGGGTAGCCAATGCAGCCCTCGCCCATGTTCAGAGCTGGGGTGTCCGAAATAAGCTGAGGTTTGCACCGCACAAAACCTGTGCGATGGTCATAACCAATAAGCTTAAGTACGACACTCCAGCCCTGAGCATGGCCGGGGTCAACATTGGGTTAGTTGACAGCATTAAGCTGCTAGGGCTTACCATCGACAATAGATTGACCTTCAACGAGCATACGGCG